>JARHVA010000011.1:1555000-1570000 GCA_037957365.1 Torreya grandis
TGAATCTGTAGTTAAAGATTCTTGATCAATTGACTTGAATCTGAATGGTCACGCATAAGAGACGTAGTTTTTGGTCTTTTCCATAGGATATCCAATTGAAAACATGCATACAGATAATATATTCAATAGAAAAAAATATTTACATTTATGTTTTTGCGTATCTAATGTTTTAAGAAGTTGATTAGTTAATGTGGCCATTTCCATCTAAGTTTTAAGAGGTATGAGGCTTGAGTCCTTTTAGTTTTGTCTGTTCAACTGATAATGACAAGAACGTGATTTCCCAACGTCCTTAATCAGGGAAGCATGCTATATCTGAATTCTGAACATGCATTGTTTTCTATCAATTCCTGATTGAGTGGAACAAAAGTTACATAGAATAAGATTAGTGCTGCCACCATTCACCTTTGGAAATTGTAGCTAATTGCTCGTTTTGAAGATCGTATCCTTGTGGCCTGAACCTGTTCATGTTGGACCTCTAGTTTTTGAATGAATGAAATTTCATAAGCTTGGAGCAGAAGATTTCATTTTGATTCAATGAGACTCAAGGCTTAGTCTATTTCTATCATGAAGTCAAATCTTACCAATCCCAGTGATCTGTCTGTGGTGCTTGGTTATTTTGCCTGTTGTGAATGGTAAACATCCATTAACCTCTATGTGCCCTGAAAGAAGGCAGGACCTACCCCTATGTTTGTGAATAGAGTGCCTGATCACAAGGTGCTGTGTTGAGCATTTCACAAGCTGTTCAATTTCGAAGAGGAGGCAGGGGCCTTGGAAAAGTCCTATTCCATGCAGTCTTTTTTCAAAGGACAAGACCTCTATATACCAGCTAAAAGAGGTTTAATGAATTGGAAGGCTTGGCAAACACACTCAGGCATTTCAATGCTTTAAATTCTGTTTTTCTGTATTACACTAAAGGATCTCCGGTATATGGGAGTGAATCTCTAAAAAGGTTTTGTTCACCCTTTAGTATTTCAAGTACTAAAAAGTTACAAACCGTAACGTGACGTGCAAATTATGCAAATGTACATAGTAGCTGGTCTTGGTTTCCTTAAGTCCATTGTGTCCTTGTTTGGTAGATTAGATTATCCCAAATAACTTTTCTGTACTAGTAATTTGGGTTGAAAGTTATTTGCTGCACCAAACGTCTTTAAAATCTGTCAATGATGAAATTTGTGATGAGTTGGATGACCATACCTCCTGAAGTATTACAGTATTACTCTATATTGGACAGTAGAAATCCATTGATTATGCGTCCTGCCAAGAGAATATCAAGAAATACAACAGGAGTATAGATATTTACAGAAAACCAGTAGATTCACAGTTGAGTATTGTGGGCATTAAGTGGTTTCATAAGAAATATCTAACCCTAATCAATCCAGATAAAGCCTGTACCCTAATGTTTTGTGGCTGTTAAATGGCCTCCCGTTCCTGTACATTATGTGGAGCATTTTGATAAATAAATTGTCTGGCATTGAGTGCAATCGAAATTATTATTTTCTATTTAAGTATATTATTTATGCAATTCTTGAAGTTAAAACGTTATCGACTGTAATGGAATGGATTTATATGTGGTCTGTTACTGTTTTATCTCCTGTATTAAAATCACTGGGAGATTCAGATTTTTTGTTATTTTTATTCCTTACCATCAATGCCGATGGTTGGATTGCCAGGATCTTTCTCGCAATTCATTAATTCTACAAAAACTTACAAATTCTGAGAAGAAGAGGGCTCAACACCATATAGAGGAAAGGGACCGTGGCCAATTTGTTTTGACCGAATCATTAGATGCAATTGCAACTCAATCCAACAATGTGGGGGAATTACAGGTATACACAAGCCAAAATCCGCACTTAGCAGAGTCAGTCTTGTCTAGATTATTGAGTTCTATTTAAAAATCAGATTTATTTAAAAAATCTCTGTTTGATTATTTAGTTTCCCACATAGACAGCTAGTTCCATTGGCAGATGCAATCAAAATATTAGACGCATGTTGGAAGGATATTTCAGCGGAGGGTAGATCATTTGTAAAAGCTATCCGTCTGTCAAGCTACCTAGTAATTGCAATTTGATTAATAACTGGCTTTCTTGCTCTCTTTCAGAATCCGACTCTCTGGTTGAAGCCAAAAAGCGATAAATTTGAGCAATGTATTCATCGCTCTAAAACTTATAAAAGTAAGTTGCAATTGTTAGTTATTTACTTCCAAATGTATCTTTCTATCTTGCCAATGGTACTCTCTGGCACTTGTGATATATTCATGTTATGAATATATATTTTTTCCTTTGCAGAGCCTAGGTTGGAGACAAATGGATATCTTCTAGTCAATGCAAATGGTGGGTTAAATCAAATGCGGACTGGGGTATGTTCTCTTTTAGTTGCCCGTCCCTGTATTTATCATTGATTTCAATATATGAGTCCTAATCTCATTCTTTATTAAGTCAGATGTTCATGAATCAGAACCAAGAACTCCATTTATGTTTTCTGCATTGAACAATGCAGATATGTGACATGGTTGCCGTTGCAAGGATCATGAATGCAACTCTTGTCCTCCCTTCTTTGGACCATGCATCTTTCTGGGACGATCCAAGGTTTGTTAGTCCTAAAACTTGTTCAATCAGGTTATATAATCTCTTATTCTAATTTTTTTAAGGCTCTTATGTTTGCTATTTTGGTTTCAGTGATTTCAAGGATCTCTTCGATTGGCAACACTTCATTGAAACTTTGAAAGATGATATCAATATAGTGGAGTCCCTACCACCTTCCTATGTAAATGTCGACCCTTCGAAAAAAGCTCCTATATCTTGGTCAAAGGTCAGGCCTGGTTATTCAGCAAATAAACATGTCAATATTGTTTTCCCTTGATCATCACAGTTTATTGTGAATCTATTACTTTGATGCAGACCTCTTATTACAAGACACAAGTACTTCCCTTGCTCAAGCACCACAAGGTTCTATACTTCACTCATTCAGATTCTCGACTTGCCAATAATGGTCTTCCCAGTTCCATTCAAAAGTTGAGGTGCCGTGCAAACTTCCAAGCATTGAGATATTCATCATCCATCGAGGAACTTGGGAATACCTTGGTGTCTAGGATGCACAAGAATGGGAATCCTTACATTGCCCTTCATTTAAGGTAAGGTGTATAGTGGATCAGAAATTCCTGAAAACAGTGGTGTACATGTGGATCTTTCAAAAACAATGCTAATTTATTGCTTTCTTGCTGCTGGGAATGGGACAGATTTGAGAAGGATATGTTAGCATTCACTGGCTGTGCACACAATTTGACATCAGAAGAATCAAAGGAGCTGCAGCTAATGAGATATGCAGTAGACCACTGGAAGGAGAAAGATATTGATGGCGAGGAGAAACGGAGGCAAGGCGGTTGTCCTATGACTCCCCGCGAGACGTCACTTTTATTGAAGGCCTTAGGTTTTCCTTCCACAAGTACTATTTACATTGTAGCAGGGGAAGCTTATGGAAAAGGCAGCATGAAAGCTCTATATGATGAATTTCCAAATATATTTACACACACAACATTAGCTACAGAAGAGGAGATGAAGCCTTTCAAAAACTATCAGAACAGACTTGCTGCATTGGATTATATTGTGGCTGTAGAAAGTGATATTTTTGTTTACAGTTATGATGGGAACATGGCAAAAGCAGTGCAAGGGCATAGGCGTTTTGAAGGTTTCAGGAAAACACTCAGTCCGGACAGGTAACTAGAGGACACACTAAATATTCGATTTTTTTTTACCATGCCCGTGAATTTTTATGCTTCACATGATAGAATTGTGCAGAGATTTACAAATAGGGCTTTATGACAGGCAAAATCTGGTGAAACTGATAGATAGCTTGGATCAAGGTCAAATTTCATGGAAGGAATTTGCATCTAAAGTGAAAAAGATACATGCTGATCGAGCGGGGGCTCCTTATACAAGGGAATCTGGCGATTTACCAAAATTGGAGGAGTATTTCTATGCCAACCCCTTACCAGGCTGTATCTGTGAGAAGCATCACAGTAAACGAAGACTATTCATTGATGAAAGCTGAGCTTGAATATCTGAGGCAGCACAAGTTTTGTAAGGAGGAAATCCAAGTTTTGTTTCTCCTACGAGAAGGCATACCCTACTTCTCGTCACACAAAAGAATTCTGGGCAACAAAGCTGTGAGTATAAAGCACCAGAGATCCTTTATGCTCGTTTATTATTTGTACTAACTCCGAAAACAACATCCAATTGAATTTTTCTTCTGACGCTAACGTTTATATATTGTTTGGCACAAATAAGTGCCGGGATTTTGTGACTTGGACGGTGCATGGTCTCAAATAAGAGAAGAGAAGGATCCAAGACATTAGCTTCTAATGGTAGACATCCTGGTTTCAGAAAACAGCTTGGCTGCAAGACAATGTTCTTCTTAGCCATGAATCTTGGATTTGTTGAAGTTGTTCATAATGCTCCTATTTAGTCTGATAGAACTGTTCCTTTCGTTTTTACAAGAGCTCTATTGAAAAGCAGGCAAGCGGTTCGCTTTCATATGAAATATTTATTAAGTAAAATGAACAAAGTAGATGATTTTATGTCCATTGATTAACCTTATTTCTACAAAGAATTTGAGTAGGAACACTAACATTGTGTTCTTAAATTTGTTACGCCCATAGGACTTTTCTTACAATTTGAAAAACCCAGCAACTACTGTGGCTACAGTCACAATTCTTCGAGTGTGATTTTTTCTCAAAATTTTATTTTATTCATTTATTTTTAGATGACGAAGGAAATGCTATGGGCCGTTGATTGAATACTGTGTCATTGAGGTTTGCGAGCAGGCAAGAAACTGTAGGATGTCTGCAATGAAGAGAGGAAAACCATTCTCGTCTTAAATGAATGCAGAGCTCGAGGAGCGAAGAAACTAGAGATTTCCAGCTTAGCCATTTCTGGTATGAGCTTAAGCAGTTAAAAAAACAACAAAGGAAACATGGCAAAAGGTTGGCCGGGAATTGATATAAACAGCGGTTCTTGTGGGCAAAATGTTGGGGAAGTGTGTGGCAGACGTTCATCCCATACATGACCGTCTCAACAGTGTTGTTTATCCAATAATACCTGGCCATGTTGCCGTTGGAACTGCGCATACAGTTTTTCTAGCATCAAAATTGAGCAATACCACAAAAAAAATTAAGTTATTTAAGGTTTGAAGAGGTTGCCGGTTCGAAACACAGCACAAGCGCTTCAAACAAAAAGCTGAAAATTAAGCAGTAAAATTTATCAGATGGAAGAAGTAAAGGCCTCCTCTGCACGGGTTGTGAGCCTTTATTCTCATGTGTTTGTTGACTCTTCAGGTCAGGTTGCATAATGCATGACATTACAAAATTTATTTACAATTTTTTTCTTTTTTTTTGTTAATTGTTTTTCAGGGCTATGAATTTTTAAGGCATCAACGTCATCTTTTTTTCTGTCTCTGTGAATTTATGGGTTTTTTGGCTTTAAGTATATATGGTACAACGTTTGGAGCAGAAGATGCTACAATCCCAACCTATAACTGCTATCGTTTATCAATTTTGATATTTGGAACAGCAGATGGTACATTCCTAACTACATTTCAGGGCAGATAATGGCAGAGAAATTCATTCAGGGTCATCTTTTTTTTCTCTGATATGAGGATGCTCGTAACCATAAATTTTGCTATAAATCAGGTCATTTATATGACTATCTAGGCACCGCACCCTTCACAACAGGAGGCCAAAAGGAGAGGTTGAACAAATGTTTCATTTGAAGATGTTCAGAGGGAATTAAGGAACCAGGAGACTCCATGAATGTGGCTGATCAGTAAAGTGTTAATGACAGTATTTAGTATGTTAGGTTAACCACAAAGATCCACTACGTTTGATTTCTGTGGTGGACTTCATTTAGTACAGTTCTTCCAATTTAATAAATGTTTCTTTAGTGATCATCCCAGAAAATGCATTCCTATTCGGTCTACCATATACATTTATATGTAAGTTTTTCGGAGTTTTTGAATCAACATTTCGGATCATATCCCAGGATTCATTATCAGGATGAGAATCAATTTTTTGGATCTATTCTCATCGTGATGATAAATCTTGAAGTATGATACTAAATATTAATTCAAAAACAGTAACACGATTTTATCAGAAAATTTTCTCCTCTACATTTATATCTGTCCAAATATGACCGATTATGGTTTAGTAAATTTGGGAGATAAAGTTGAATAATGCACTAACCTTAAAGTTCAACATATACAGCTGTGGGTGAAGGCAATTCGATACTTGTCAGATTGCCAAAATGGTTATATATATATATATATATATATTTTTTTTTTTTTGAAACATTCATCAATATCTTATAGAACATAGAAATCAATTTGAGTTGGTTACTTGTCCACCATAAATTTGGTTCTTCTGTGGAATTAGTTAAAGAGAATGTAATGTCAGTCAAGAATTTAACTGTTCCTTCGCCACAAAATTATAGCTTAATCTTTCAAGGGAATAAGATTTTTGAAGGCTTGTTACATCACCATTCAAATAATATGATAAAATGCAACTATCAGGGGCAAAATTTAAAACATGAAAGCTTTGTGGGATATTTTATGTCAATTGATTGAATTTTCAATTTTGGAAAAATAAAATTTCTTCAGTAGGATGGAATGGGGAAAGAGGCATACATGGATTCACGCTTGCCCAAGTATATGGCCCCACAAAGTGAATGTTTCACTTCACTTCTTGCTAGCCATATTCATCATTGATTGTAGGTATTCATCTCCACATATCTTGCTTGCCATAGTCATCATAGTCATCATTGATTGTAGGTATTCATCTCTACATATCTCGCTTGCCATAGTCATCATTGATTGTAGGTATTCATCTCTACATATGTCACTTGCCATAGTCATCATTGATTGTAGGTATTTATCTCTACATATCTCGCTCGCCATAGTTGTCATTGATTGTAGGTATTCATCTCCACATATCTTGCCTCCCCAATGTAATGTTTGTAGTGTGTTATGATAAGTCCTCGTCGACAAAGTATTCAAATAAATGAATCTACAATTTAGTTAAACATCAAAATACATGTACAATACAATAATGATGCATAATTACTAAATGGAACAATAACACAGTAGATATAAAGGAGTATAAATGGTGTATCACAAAGTGGATGTTTCATTCACAGGGACCGTCGATTGTAGATATTTCTTGTGGTAGTTATGATTCCCTATCGACATGACCATGGAACCTAAAGAGACCATTGCTAATTGATATTTGTTATCAATTAGATTTTGCCCTTGCCATGTTTTGTAGGAATTGTAGTATATATAAATCTAATGACACAATGGATTCTCTATCGATGTGACCATAGAACCTAAAGAGACCATTGCTAGTTGATATTTGTTATCAATTAGATTTTGCACCCGCCATGTTGTGTAGGAATTGTAGTATATATAAATCTATTGACACAATGAGCAAAGAGAAGGCCGACTTCCTTTCATTGAGCTTAGTACAACTGATACATGACTAGTTTACTTATAACTACAACTTTCTTAGTAATTTTGCTCCTAACTGGGGTTTTATTTGTAAGAAAAAGGGTTTTGAAGGAGTTTTAAAATTGAAAATTGTGATGCACCAAAGGGTTCTAGTGTAAATTATTGCTTGCTTTGATTGAACACAGTTTGAACAATAGCATACTGAAATCTCTCGAAACACAATCTTATACAAGTATAACATCAAAGACAATATTGGACATTTTATCAAATAAAGAATAAAGTTCTCAAATTTTTCTCAACGATATTTCAAAAGGGCAAGATAAATACCACAAATGATCTTATATGACTAAAATAAGTCTGATATCATTCACAAATGTAACAAAATCCGTACATACGCAAATATGACACAAAATAAGGAAGACAAAACTTTAGTGTATTAATATTCTCTAGGTTACATCATGTAGATGAACTTCTCAAAAGCAGAAAAAATTATCTATCAGCAAAAAGATCTATGGGCTATGTAGGAGACCTATATTTATACAAAAGAACTTACTTCCTTGAGAGGAGTCAAAAACTTTTACACTTACTCTTGGAACAAGAAATCAGGTAGTGCTCATATAAATGTCCTCATTTCATCTTGAAGAGGCATTTTTGGTGGATTAGAAGGAAGAAGAGGACTTTGCAAGTAGCTGGGCGCTTCGCCAAGTGTTGAAGGAGAAAATGTTGTTGGAGTCTTCCATTTGAACCATCTCTCCTTGAGCTCAGTTGAAGAAGTCTCTCACCAAGAAAATGGGGCACCAAAATGAAACTTCATGACTTGGTCAATCTATTAACAAAATTGAATGCTTTTTTCAATATTTGAATATTTTAAAACATAACTTGCAAAACCTAACTTGTAAATTACAATTGAGTCTTTTATAACTTAGAAGTCACTGGACAAAGGGGATGTGCAAATTACAGTGTGAGCTTTTACAACTTTTAAATCATTTAACTTGTCAAAAAGAAAAATGCCAGATACAAGTTGCATTTTTTTAGCTTAAACTTGACAAAATGATAATTTAAAATTACAAGTAACACTTTTTCAACTTAAAGCTAAGAGCTGTCAAAATGACAGTTGTAATTTACAACTTGCAACTTTACAATGTAGCTTACAAAATTTGTAATTTACAAAATGCATTCTTCTCAAATAATTAAATAATTAATCAACGATAATGACATCAGAGGATTCCTTGTCTTTTTTTGTTTGTATCTTCTTTATATAAGCGTCGAAGCTGTCGAATAGCTCTTCATCGGAACCAATTGTGTAAAGATTACTAATGTCACATTCTGTCGTTACCTCAAATAATTCTTTGGAAGAAGCTCTGTAGATTTGGATATCTTTGCCCATCTGATCAAGTGTATTGTGGTATTTGATAAACCGGTGGATGGAATCCAAATTGAAAATTGTGTCATGTGTTGACTACTTTTTAATCACCTCTTTGAATTTATCTTGGATACCCTGAACCGGAAGAGGTTTATCTTGGTAATCTGCTGCTTCACATGACAATTTACAAATTGAATCTTCATTGTCGTACATTACATCGATGGCCTTGTCACTTGTGCTCTTGGCCTTATTAATGCTTTCACTAAGTATTCTGATTTTGAACTTGGCTGCCCTCTCCAGTTTATCATGCTCCAAAAGATTTTTGAGTATCCTTTCAAATATGAGGATGTCGATCTCTATCTGGTCAATGACCTACACCTTGGGAAAGTAGAGCTTTAGTCTTTCAACTTCTTCCTCATATTGGTTTATTTCCACCTTCAGAGATGCAAGGTCATCCTAATCCATGGCCAACCCTATCACCTTGTTCCCTTTGGTGACTAGTTCTTTGATCCAGTCTTTTGTAGCTCTGCTCATTGTGCCAATCTCTGTCATTGTATCAAATGTCTCTTTATTAGGGTACCGAGGGGGAAATTGAGTTTTCTGAGTTGGTTTGAGAGAATGTGATGGGTCGATGACCTTCCTCAAGGCAGTCATTAACTACTCTACCTTGTTCTTCAACTCATCCTTGGTGACCTTGTCACTGTTTATTTTATTGAAGAGAGAACTTATGCTTGTTTGAACATCATTTTTTAGTCCCTCTCTCATTGGATGATTAAGGTGTACTTTGGTTACTTGATAATCCCTCGCCACTAAATCTTCTTTCTGTTTTTCAGGTGGGGGAAATGCTATCTCTGCATACTTCTCCCTTGTTGCATCATAAAAGAATCTAGAAATAGGAACCTCTCTTTGGTCGTTTAGATGTTTTCAATAGACCAAAATCTAGGGTGTTAGGAGATATCATTTGCTTCCTCTTCTTGGACCTTGATTATGCAAGCCAACTAGGAGTAGCTACCAATGAATCATGTCATATTCCAATGCCCACTGTTACCTATGAATCTGTGACTTAAGCTGTCACACCATTAATTATTGTAACATTTGCCATTGACATTGTCGCTGAGTCTTCGGTTGATGATTTGATTCTCTACCCCATTGGTGGGTTGACTAGCCGTAATTGGGCCAATGGGCTTCTCTATTTCCACCTCCTTGGTGGGAGCTTAGGTCAAGGTTAGAGTGAGAAAATGCGAGGATAGTTGGATGGGTTGAGTGGATGTGCTTACAAGGGGTGTGGACACTGAGAGTGACATAGGTGGAAAGGTAGGCATGTGTGGAGGTAACAAGGGAACTTGTGGAAGGATGGGTCCCAAGACAACAAAAGAATCTAACAATGTGGTTGGAATGGTCAGAGTAGAAGTGGTGGGTAGTGTGATGGAAGATGAAGATGGAACTGTTGTTGACCCAGTGGTTGTGGTGGATAGTGGGACTTCAGTCAAAATGATTGAGTCAGAAGCCATGTATTGTTGGGTGGTGTTGGTGATCAATGGGGTAGTAGTAGATATAGGGGATGAGTTGGAAGCGATTGTGGAAGAGGGAGGTGAGGATGGAGTTGGGATAACAAACTGCATTGATTGGCTCATTGCCAAAGGGATCACTTGTACTAGTGGGATAGATGAGGGAATACTTGCTTGCACATGTTGGATAGTAGAAACATGAGGGGTTATATAATTTGAGTTCCTTGTAGAAACTGGTAGTGCTTGGTCAAGTGGTTGGGTTACTGACACTTAGATGCTAGAAGCAACTTTTTTGGCCTTCTATTTTTGCTTCCCCTTGTGTGAGATGACTAGTATGTTAGGAGTAAAGGTCTTATTATGCAAGTAATTAAATGCGGAAAATAATCTATTAAAAAACATAAGACAAAGAATGAACATATTACACATAGATTACATGGAAAACCTTTGCAAATAAGTAAGGAAAAAACCACAGGAAAAATGGTAGCTCCAGGCTTCATTATTAACACAACATCAAACTCTCTTCTACAACAACTCCTCCATAACAATTCCTTCAATGCTTACAAACAAACCACTCAATACTTCCCCTTGAAGAATTCACGTTGTGAACCAAACATAATATAGCCTACATGATCCAACCTCCAAGCATGCAAGCCCAAGACTTGCATGGATCCACTAATCAGATGAATTACAAAGAGAGCTTCATGCTTATTAATAGCATTTACAACATGAGAGAGAAAGAGGGGAGAGAGGATGAATAGTGGCACCAACAAATTCATCACATTCCTTGTGGGGTGAACAATAATAATCAAAAGTTGATTGTCTTCATGTGCAAGGGTCAAAAAAGTGGTCAATCTGTTAAGATGTGAAGTCACTATTCATGAATCACTATTCACAAGCAATATTCATTGTGATGTGGCCTATTGGTGATGTAGATGGTTAATGATGTGGCTAGGTGATGACTTGGCATGATCCATGGTGAGTGGTATGGCCCACAGAGCATCTCAGAAAGTAAAAAAAGAGGAAACAGAAATGGGACACATTTCTCCACTAAATTACATAAGTTGGCTTGTGGAAACCATGTGAGGACATAATCATAATGGATCACATGTTTCTACATAGGTATATGCTTTTGGGACGCAATTTTCTATGGACTCCTGGTTGGTGAAGTCAAAAGTGGAAATCTTTTGACTCATACATGTGTGCACATGGGAAAGTGGCAGACAAGGATCACTATGCTAGGTCACATGTGGAGTGGGGTGTAGCACATGGGTGAGCATATGAGTGTGCACATGGAGTGGTCAAGTGGGCATGATGAGATGCCATTCAAAATCTTGACTTTGCACATGGGGGGACATGATTCCCTATTCATGAATAGTGCTCCCACATGGAGTATGGCGCAATTTTCTCTTCTATCTCTATTTTCTCTCTATGTTGTAAATGTTATTTAATATCATGAACTATTTTGTATATTCATCCTATTAGATGATCCATGCAAGCCTTGGGCTTGCATGCTTGGAGGCTAGATCTTATAAGCTAGATTATGCTTGGTTCACAACCTAAATGCTTTAGGTGGAAGCATTGAGTGATTTGTTTGTAAGCATTGAAGGAGTTATTGTAGAAGAGATGTTGATGATGAATTAATAAAGTCTAGAGATGGCATTTTTTTCTGTGTTTTTTTCTTTCACATTGCAAAGTTTACACATAATCTTTGTGTAATGTGTCCTCTTACTTGTCTATGTTTTTGTAGCTTATTTTACATATTATTTACTTGCACTGTAGGATAGAGTTCATTGATCTAACATGTAGTATCAAAGCTTTATTCCTGACATCTGGTATCAGAGCCATGGTGAAAAACTTCATGTGTGAGTGTTTTTTGTTGTTGAATGGTTGTGTGCAAGGTGAAGCTACCGTGACAAGAGGAGAGACCAAGTGGAGATTAAAGAAAAAACAAAGGGGAGGTGTTTTGTTTTGACAGGAATCTCTCTGTGAAGCAAGATGGAAGATCTCTTGCTGAAGAACCTGATCTCTTCATGTTAATGAGAAGCCCATAGGAGAGTTGAAGAAAAAGCTGGGAAAGCTTTGTCAAACAAGTCAACAACCTACACAATATTCTTGTTGAAGATGGAGAAGCAACTCTACAGCTTGAGGAGCAAGCTGGACTCTTTTTGGAGGAGGTGGAGGACAAGGTGATGACATTGTGGTTCTTGACACCAAACATAAGAGATTTTGATGTGGTATCCTACTGATCACATGTTGTTAGTCGAGATGTTGCAATGAAAAAAAATCCATGCAAAGGAAGGAGGTATAAAGAAATATGAAGCTGTACCTGTTTTGAAGTAGTTGAGGAATAGGAAGATGAAGATGTAAATAAATAAGTGAGACCTAGTGTTCCTGGAAGGAGAAGACCGTGTGTTTGGACATACGGTAGAGTATGATGCATTTTGTATGCATTCTTGAGGCTTGAAAACTCTGTAGGTGCAGTGATGCACCGAGTAGCGTGATACCTTTTTTGGAGTTGTGATTGGTCCACTTGTGTCATGTTGATAGCTTGGAGGCTATGAGGAGAAGTCTGGTATTGACTTCTATGTCATCTTCTTTCCTTACTACTATCAAGAGCGCTATGTGCACTAGTTGTTGTTGAAGGAGTTGGAGTAACTTGATTCCTACATGGTGATATCTCTTAGGGAGAGATAAAGAAAAAAGAGTTGAGGCAGAAAGTTGTTGGCTTGCATGTTAAAAAAGTTATTGTACGGGTTTCCAATATATGTGTTAAGGGAGTACAAGATATTCAGTACCTTCATGGAGAGCCTATGTGTTGTGACATTTTGGATGCATGCCCCAATATGATCACTGTTTTGATGGCTCAGTGATAAGGATGCGATGAAAGAGGTACGTGAAACAAACCAAGGATCAAGATGCACAAGGATGAGAAAGCAATGAAGTACCCCACTTCTTGCATTATTGAGTTGTCTTTCTAAGAGCATCTTATAAAAGTGTATAAGACATGTTATTGTGTCTTGTGTATTGGATTCATCAGTTTTAGAAGCCTTGTAATGCCATGGTGAGCATTAAATCAGATATTCCCAAGTAGTGAGAGTTGTGAGTGGTTCATGGCAGAATCCCGTTAGACGATTGGACTGTGTGTGGAGAAGTGATTGGTCACTTTAGTGCTACAATCTGCTATTGAGGAATAAATGTTGACAAAGCCAGTCAGGATAGAGAACTTTTAGTAGTGCAAGAAAACTTCTACTGGGTTTGTGTCAAGGTAGCAAAGGGCATGGATGAGCAGCTGGTTGCAGAGTACTCGGGGGTGGTAAAAGCTTGTGTATATTGACTTCAAGTGAGAGAATGTTAGGATGTGAAGTCATTATTCATAGTCGCTATTCATGAATCACTATTCATGTTGATGTGGTCTGCTGGTGATGTGGATAGTTGATGATATGGCTAAATGATGACTTAGCATGACCTACGGTGGGTGGTATGGCCCATAGAGCATATTTGAAAGTCAAAAGAGGAGGAAAGAGAAATGGGGTGCATTTTTCCACTAAGTCACATGGGTTGGCTTGTGGAAAGAATGTGAGGACATAATCATAACAGATCACATGTTTCTACTTAGGCATGTGCTTGTGGGGTGCAATTGTTTGTGGGTTCCTAGTTGGTGAGATCAAAAGTGAGAATATTTTGACTCACACACATGTGCACATGAGAAAGTGGGAGACAAGGATCACTATGTTAGATGGAGGTCACATGTGGAGTGGGGCATATCACATGGGTGAGCACATGGATGTGCACATGGAGTGGTCAAATGAGCATGATGAGATGCCATTCAAAGACTTGACTTTGCACATGGGGGAACATGATTCCCTATTCATGAATAGTGCTCCCACATGGAATATGATGCAATTTTCTCATCTCTCTATGTTGTAAATGCTTTTCAATAACATGATCTCTCCTTTGTATATTCATCTTGTTATAGGATCCATGCAAGCCTTGGGCTTGCATGCTTGGAGGTTGGATCCTATAGACTAGATTATGCTTGGTTCACAACTTTAATGTTTTAGGTGGAAGCATTGAGTGCTATATTTGTAAGCACTGAAGGAGTTGTTATACAAGAGATGTTGATATTGAATTAATAAAATTTAGAGTTGTTATTTTTGCTTGTGGTTTTTCTTTGCACATTAAAAGGTTTTCACATAATCTCTATATAATGTGTCTGTTGTCACTTGGATATGCACCCTTTGAGGAGATGCCAAGGCTCTCCTCATCCAATTGGTAAAATGGATTCACTTCTAGGCTTGTGGGCAACCTAATGAATGAAGTGAGTCTCTAGATAGGACTAGCTCCCTTGATGTACCATTTTACTACTACGACTACTACTAACTTTGGGGGGGGGGTGAAAAGAGTGAGGGATAACTGAAATCAAACTACTCTAATGGAGGTGATACACCAGATATGCTGATGACATCCAACCATATTTATCTCACACTTGAAATCAAAGGACAACTAAAACATACACTCTCCAATCAATGTCTCCTTACATCAATGTTACATTGTGGGGTTATAGATGAAGGCACAAAGTCAGGAGGACTAGACAAGAGGCCTATGAGGGCACTAATGAAAAGACTAACTCACTTAAAC